>JACXIV010000151.1:0-11574 GCA_014737475.1 Bombus confusus
ATGTTGCGTAGTACCACTCGAAAAGGTCTTTCTTGTTTTAGTTGATACGTGTGGAAGTTGGTGTTCAGGGATTTTAGCAACTTTGTTAGTTTTCTATATGAGTCTGGATTGGTCGGCAGGATTTTAACCTGGTTGTTTTTAATTTTTAGTTGTTAGTCTTCTTTGTTGATATCTTTCTCAATTGACTTGATCATTGTTTAAATGTCGATGACGTTCTCAATAAAGATTGGTGGGGGAGGAGGTACTTTTTGTGTATGTTGGTTTGGTAAAGTTCCTATTACATCGATAGAATCGTGTGTAGATGCTAGTATTTCGAATCTGTTGTAAGTGGTGTCATGGTTAGTTGAAGGTATGTTCTGATTAATGTTTATGTTTTTATTAGTTGCATCTAGCTTTCGTTTTTTATTGTTGTTTATGTGGTTTGCTGTGTGGGACGGGTTGTCCTTTTGCCATGGTGGAGGTACAGGAGTGCGGTTGCAGTTCATTCCGTAAGAGCCAGATCGAGATATATGGGCCATCTTCGAGCTAGTTAATTCAAGTTGAAGAAACTAGTCGAGAGGCTAAATTTAATGAATAGAAGTGGCTGATTATCCACGAATAAATTTAGAAAACTCTAGGTTACCCTTGAATCAATTCACTTTCGAGAGAAGGTCGTCACTTGTTTATAAACTACACTGAGCACTATACACATGTCTACACGCTTCGGCTGTCGACGGCAAACAAACTTTAACTTGGCTTAAACATTGCAAAGACCCCTCGTCATAACTAATTATATGGAGATTAAAACTAGAAGAATACGATTACGAAATACGATACCACAAAGGAAAAGATAATACGGTTGCTGACGCATTCTCGAAACAAACTATCAACAACTTAACGACTGCAGACAATCTCCTTGACGAGTATAACAGATGGGAACAAGACACCGACACACTTCCTAAACTACTAAAGATAGTCCCCAATGAAAAATCCTTCTTTCAAATAACAAAAGAATCTTTAGGACCCTACGACAAAGAGAAATGGTTAAAGAAGGTCGTAGAATTCGCTACAAAACATAAAAAGTTGGGCATATGAGACAAAAGCTTCGATGAAATCGAAAAGGCACGAATAAAAACATTTTTGATGTGTGTTAACAACAAAATAGAAGAAATAACCTTTGCATACGACCCGATTCAAATTCTAACAGACGAACAAGTTGACGCGATTATAAAAGAAAACCATAACAACGTTTTAGGACACTTAGGTATACATAAAACTTATGCAAAAATCAAAGAACGATTAAAACCCCACATTTGTTCTCAAAAGTAGAGGAATTTATAAAAAATTGTGTAGCATGTCAAAAACAGAAACTTGTCAGAATCCGCACGAAAGAAATTCCCGTAATACCTCAAGCCCACTGAACCAAACGAAAAGGTATCAATGGACATAATTGGTCCCATGCTGAAAACTAAACGAGGAAACCAATATATACTCTTTATTCATGATGATTTGACAAATACCTGATATTAACACCTCTGAAGACACAAAGAACCGAATCCATAATAGATGCCTTATTGAATTATTACATTTACATCTTCTCAGCACCTAAAACTATACTAACAGACCAAGGACAGAACTTTATTAGTGAACTCATGACGAAATTCGAAGAAGCATTTAAAATAAAACATATAAAAACAACCAGCTTTCACCCACAATTCAACGGATCACTAGAAAGAACACACGCAACGGTAAAAGACATGATACGAACAAGTCTAAACGACTCAGCAAAGAATGGGACGAAGTATTAAATTTCATATGCTTAGAATATAACACAGCAATACACGATGCAACCGGTTTTTCACCTTTTGAACTAACGTTTGGACGACAAGCTAACCTCCCATCCTCAATATCCAGAACCTCCAACTACACGTATGAAGAAATGTTTGCACTATGGCAAAAACAATTGGAGAAATACAAGACACTAGCTAGACGTACGCTTGAACAAAGTAGAAAACGCTACATGCGAGACCAACGAAGAAAAATCATTAAAACACAAGCGGTATTTAAAGAGGGAGACGCGGTTCTTGTACATAATGATCACAAAGCAGATAAATTGGACGATGAATGGTTAGGTCCTTACTACATCGTAAAATCTATGACTCCTTATTACGAAATTTTAATCAATAACCAAATTAAGAAGATACATGGTAACAGAATTAAACCGTATTTTTCAGGACACTCATCTCATGCACAATCCTCGTGCTCGGATTGGAATTAATACCGATCGAAAATAACGCAATTTTCCACGAGAAAATAATTTCCAAAACATTTTAGACGTCTCTACACTCACACTGTTTGTCCAAAGCGAAAAGATCTTCTTTAAAATTTCAATTCCAACAATAACTAACACAGAATTGGAGATAGAACGGGTATACCGCATACCGACTCAAAGAAATGGAGTATTTCTTGCCCCATTAGTTGAACATCCGATATTTTTCACCTCAGGATTAACTTATATAAATGTAGACCAGGTGTATTTGGACAAGCAATATCGAATCAAACACGAATTGTATATTTGCAAACAAACTCAGCCCATACAGGATAGACGTTCAAAACATGAATGCGCATCCGAAATAATTAGTTTAGAAAATACTATGAGATTTTGTAAATTCACAGTCTATAAGATCGTAGAAATAACTTTTATACCACTCAAAAACGAAAATCACTACATAGCTATACCAGACAAACCAATAGAATTCAATGTATTCTCCGAAGAAGGACATCAAATTGTTAAACTGAAGCAACCCTCTCTGTTGAAAACTAAAATAACTGTAGATATATTGTATGGAAACAACCATATGAGAATCAGTGGCAATCCCAAGAGCGTTACTTACGATATTAAGACCAAAACTATAAACATTTAAACACCGATATTACCTGTGCAACCTGGAACAGGGAAAGAATCAAGAGTAAGTTTTGAATTATCAACACCGCCCAAGGCCAAATTTCATCCGTCGATTTAGAGGACTAAGTTCACTCTACGAAGGGGGGAGTGTAACGTCACCCAAAAGACAGGCATCTGCCGACATCGGATATGTCGATAACACCTAGCCATGCGATAGCTATGAGAAAAGACAATAGCCGGACTCCCACTCATAAGATATATGAATCATAATGAAGAGATAAAAACCCCAGTCCTTTAGTAAGTAAATCAGTCTGTACCCTGCAGTTAATAAAGTGTATGAATGAGCTATTACTCATTCGGTTTTTTTTAACACCTCGTCATTTATTACGTGACAAACCCGTCTCCCCGCGAAACGGTCGAACAAATTAGTTTTGCAGAAACTGGAATTCAGAACACGACCTTTTTGTAGGCTAACTTTGTCACACGCTCAGAAACAGTAATAGGATAGACAAAACATCCTGCATGCCACATCCTTCGTAACAATAGCCAGATAGTGACAGGATAGCCACGTGTGATAGGGACTCAACAATAACCCTTCTAGCGGGACCCAACCTACGTATAAAAATTTTCCTAAATCAGCACACAACGCACTTTTGATATAACACTCTAAACCGTTACTCTGTTGAATTCATATAATAAATTTTATTATCATATCTAACGTCCGAATTTTTCACCTTACTTGCAAAACGTTCGAATTAAGACGCGAGGAGTCCACCAGTGATGTGTCAATTTCGCGATCCCCTGTTTCTTCTACGTGACATCTTCATAGTTTCATAGTTTTGCCTTCCTTTGCGAATAAGAGAGCTTTCGCGGTTAGCAGGAAACCGTCTTCAGCAACGACCTTCACCTTCTGCAACGAAGCGTCCTCTTCTCGAGCGAAAATGTCGGGATTCACACTCTTTTTTTTTTGTTCATTTTCCTTTTCTCGTACGAATATATACTACAATGCATCTAGTAGAAATAAAACTGGAAGAGTAAAACATTGTATTTTTTTCCAAAAATATTCACTAATACTTATTTTTGGCATAGTAGAACACGGTTGAGCTATATGTGGGAACAAAACCGGATTCGCTTGCTTGCTTCGAAGCTACGGGTGTGCGGAAGTAGATAAAATCGGGTCGAAAATGTGCGAGATTCGCTTTATCAGCGATAGTCCTCTCTTTATTTTGACGTTAAATTTAAAGTCTTTCGGCGCCAACCAAACCACTCTGTGTTCTCGCCTAATTATACTTCTAACGACAGCTCATAAATGGTTTGTGAAATTTGATTGCAGTACTAAGAGTATATGTTACACCGTTACCGTTCTGAAGGTTCTTGTGAGCGTGGGATTAGGTTGGGGAGAGTCAATACATATAGACAAGTGCATACGCTTGACGCATGAGCAGGACAGGGCCGACTCGATAGTTTGTTTCTGGGTAAAATGTTAATTCGACTAGACCATCTAAGGGCCATAGGCAAGGGTGTGTTACAAGTTTGTTTCTGAGCGTCAACAGTTGGCAGCCAATGACTCTAGCCGCGGCATTTATTAAATGAATACCACTGTAGTGGCACTAGGCTGCAAAGAACAATTTTCTTTCCAACGATTTCTTCGATACATAGTATAGCATCGCTGAGAGACTGTTTATGAAAGACCGACGAAACATATACAGTATCGCAATAAAGCGTAAATTCCGACAGGCCTAATGGCCCATCGATAACCCTTTGGTCCTTCCGTCAAGTATTCAGAAGAAGGCGTATGTGATCACGATCGCGGACGGTTACGAACACGTGCGTAGTAGGGGCTATCGAAAGATGACAAAAGAGAAGAAAGCGAATTACGAGTTCAGTCGTCTGTAACAGCGCGTCTGTAACAGTTCGTCAGTAAGAGTTGTCAGTAAGCAGTCGAGAGTCGAGAGTCGAAGTTGCGAGTCGAGTGTTGTAAAGAAGTCGAGTCAATAAACAAACTTTGAACAAAACGCGGAGCATTTCTTTGGCACCCTACATGACCATTACACCTAACCACGTTTTATTTATACTTTCTACGAAAACTTACTCGTTGGACCGTCTTATAGATATGCAATGCATTCGATCTTAAACATTCGTGTAGTGTAAGCCTAAATTTACTTCTTTCCTTATATACATACAATACATAAACAATAACTGTATTGTTGTTATAGGAATCTTATCAAGTTCTTATCTCCATACATGCATTGTAACATTTTTTTTATTTATTTAATTTGTATTTTACAATTTGTCCCATTGGACATTTGGTAAATTTTTCTAACTTCATTGCTAAATAACATGTGGATGGCTACCCCCAGCGGGATACCATCTTTCATTGTAACATAAATTATGATCGACTCAAGTAAAATTTTATCCGTTTTCGCCTATCGTTTGCGAAAAACCCTACAGTAATTTGCCTACTTTAACAAATTATATCGTATATCGTATCATTTTAATTACAAAAATATCACGGACATAATGTTGCAAGTTTGATAAAAAATGAGTCAATAATATAAAAGTTTTATTACTACATTGTTGTTTCGTCGATATCCGATCTCGGATCGAGTAATATTGCTCGCCATTATCTCTGTAACCAGTAGTCTCCGTAACGTAATGGTCTCTGGAACCAGTAGTAGATGTTCAATACAGAAAAGCTATGTAACTGTCTTATTGTAAATCCTAAGATATCATCAAAATGCTAAAATGCCCCTACAGTGAGTATATTTTAATTGAAAAAATGGCTAAACTTCGTCTGCAAGCCCAACTCTTTCTCAATTATTATTACGGTTTTTGATAATACAGAAAACAATCTATGATTGCACAAAAATTGAGATCTAAGTATTGCAATAATGGAGGTGCAAAAACGATTCTATATCTCGAAAATAAGATTTTAGATGTGTCGAACGTAGAAAAGGACCCGAGACGAATGCGAATCCGAGACCGAAGGACTGAGAATTGAAGCGATCGACAAATATTAAAGCCAAAAGCAAAACTCAAACTTTCTTACTTTTTAAATGTGATCAATAAAACTTTCAGCAGCACATTTCTTACATTTTTGCAATTAAAATGACATCAAACACGATATAATTTGGAGCATATGTGCTTACTCATTTTAATTGGAAAGATCTTAAATACTATTCGGGATTTGGAGTGGCCACCGGTTACTTCTCGTGAATCTTTATCTGAACTAGACGCGATCCCTTGGGTAGGACGACCACCAGATGTCTACGCACCCCTAATGCGGACCTATCATAAACCTTGGTCCTGTTTTACAATTAAGGTGCTTATGACCACAGAAATATCATTAAAGTTTGATTGGGGGCGGCCTGCCCATCCTTAACCATCCGCCTTTTTTTACCCAATTAGCAGCTATGACCGGACTTTAGATACAACCATCACGAATTTTGCTCCGCGACAGCGCCATCACCGAACGGGCAGTTTTTTTACCAGTTTTCCTTCGGTCAACATCGTAACTCTCGAGTGAGTTTTATACCAGTATTCAAACGGTCTTCACCGCACAGTTGTACTCTTGGTGTTATACTCAGTGAAAATAAATCCACTAAACAGAACATTACTCTGCATCCTTTATTATCCTCCACCTTGAACGCGAATAGCCGTTCGACACAACTAATAGCGCAAAATAGTATACCTACAAGCGGATGCAGCTTTACACAGAATGCACTGTAATAATACCGACAGTTACTTTGTAAACGCATACACGTGTACATATCTCGAAAAGGAAAAGAGTCGGCGGTTAGATCGTTATATTTATAGAGAAAAGTTGTTCAAAATATTAATTTCTACAAAATACGTATGTATGTAAAAATCATCGAAGTCGAAGACGAGCTCGTTTTCTAAACCATTACTAAATTTTCTGAAACAATGGACATATTTTCATAAAAGAGATGTTTTGATTGCCAAATATTACCCATATTGTATATAACGTTATAGTGCGTATTAACTTATTTTTAACTACATTCCTTTGAAATTAATTAATTCGTGCTTTTATAATTTACGGATTTATAAGATATATGGCACTATATAGGATGTTCGGCTACAGGTATAACAAAATTTAAGAGGCGAGGTGGTTATGAGTGCAAAGATAACGTAAACGATAAAAGTTTAATAACGTTTATTGAAAACTAAAGTTCGCCAAGGGTAATCGCGTTAAACTGTTCGCTTCTGTTCGCTCGGATGCTCGAAAATATAATAATCGCTTGTTCGGGTGCTTGTGTCGATAGCGTCTCGGTCGACCGTTAGCAAACCGTTGTATTCGACCTTTTGGCGATTACATGTTTATCTCGCCGTACGTTTTTCTTATTTGTTTTTCCGTCGTCTTATTGTTACCCAAGACGACGGTTACAAAGGTGTTGATGTCGCTACAGGGGTAATTCTTGAAGCTAAAATAAGATGAAACTCAAGGATAAAAAAGTTGCGTTTTCGGTTTTGCTTTTTAGTTATTGACAATTAATAATTAGCCGAAATATTCCTGTGTGCGAGCAAACCTCTTTACACGAACGTAAAAAGTAGGTCAATTTTAAGCAGCTGAGTGCACAGGGATCCACAATTTCGAACGATACATGGACAGCAACTTACTTGGTACAGAACGTAGAAAAGAAAATTATGATACTTGAAGACGTAAACCACTCTGCGCGACGTTTTATAAGAAAAATGGCAGCATAAATCTCACACACGCACCGCAATCGTCCCGTTCGCGGTATTTACAGAAAAATCACGTACGCATTAAGTATTCTTGAGATGATACTAAATGTGGTCGGACGCTGTCTTGCACGAACCATACACATTTTCCACACAAATTGCTGATCACCGCGTATCACAATATTCACATACATAGACATGAAGTAAAAAATGAAGAAACCGAAAGGAACTATAATCACCGAAGTCTACTTACATATAACTACCGAATTTTCTGTACCAAACTTACCAGAAGAAACTGGAAACGGACTTTATTACTAAGTTATTTGTACTATCACTATTAATACAATTATTATTAATGTATTTCTAAAAGAAATTGAAAAGCTTAAACCATTTAACTGATAAAGATTGTCGGATGAAATTACGCCAGAAATTAAAAAACTATAATTTATTTAATGGAAGTATATTATTAATACCTGCGTTTGTGTGTGGGGTGGAGAGAATAGTTCTACAAGATATTCCTACAATATTAATATTTTTGTTTTAATGATTTCATGGTGATATAGCAGGTGCATATAACTGTTGTAACATTGCCTTTTATATTTTGTTAAGTTCTTATTCTTAATAAAGGTGAAAGTGTAAAAATTGCGCTACATTTTAATAATATGTGTTTTAATATACGAACAAAATGCGCAAAAATAAAGATTTCATAACAATATTCTATATTTAATTAGTGTGCGTAGATTTTTATGACTGATTGTATACTGCCTTAACAAATGTAGCTAGCCGAACTGTCTTAATATTTTTAATGATACGAAAAACTAACTAAAATTAATCATTTTTTAATTTGAATTACTATATACTGACCAACTGATATATTAATAGATAATACCAGTTACGAGTATGGTCATTACGGTCTGTTTTCAATTTCTTTTCTATGGTTTCCTTTTCATAAATTGACTGCTATAATTGTTTTCACGAAAGATACCTAATCGAGATATATAATATTGGAAAAATGTCACTCATATCATTTTGAAGTTTTAATTATTAAATGAACGAAAAGGAGAAAATAAATGTAGAAACATACAGTGCACTACTTTTGTATAAGTTGTTTAACATGTGATTCATTACCACATGTTTTCTAATACTTATTGCTAAAACATGTTTATAAACATTTTTGTGACATATATGTTAAACTTTGAAAACAATATCGCTTTTGCGCACAAGTTTGTAGAAATTTTTTTAAAATGTTCTTTCTTCTCTTATCATCAGATCTAATGAGAAGAAAGCAATTATTTACAAATGCCTCACTGTATTTGCCTTAAAAATAGCTGGATAAGAAATTCATTTGAAAAAATATTTTTTATTACATAAAACATGCGGAAAAATTATTTATAAGACACTATCGTTGCCTTGTGGAATTGTATTGTTAACTCCTATACCTAACTATCAAGACAGGGAAAGAACTTTCTCCAAACCAATTCATATTTATTATTTTTATAACCTAATATTTTTTTTAGAAGTTGCAGGGACTATATCAAATGATTGGAACTTTCTATCATAAATACGTCTTTTCATTTGGCTGATTGTAAATGAAGTTTCGAGCATAATATGTAACAGTTTTAATCTTTCTTTCATTTTCATATTTTCTTAATGTTATAATATTAATTTCTTACCATATATTTTGATTTATTAACAAATTTAATGTTGTGTATTCTGTCGTATGAGAGCTGATGCACAAGAATTTTTATTTGTAACTCTCCATACGCCATTTGTCTTTTATTGCTTATATCTCTATGTTTTAATATGAAACATAAATGACGTCCCATTTAATCTAAAGTCATTTACATAAACCTTTGTATTTTACATTATGAAACATTATCTATAAAAATTGAATATTATATCCCACAAAATAAAATTGTATCAATACATAAATAAATTAAATATCAAGAAATAATATACACTAACACGTATGTAAATAACATATATTTTATACTGCGTGCATGTGTGAGTACATTTGCATATGTAATGTACTCTTGTTATTTACTTATGATCTGCAATTTATCTAGTTACGTTAAATGCTTTTACTCTCACCAAAGCGTCATCGTCGCGTACCTCAAATAAAAGCAATATATCAAATTAAATCTTTTCTTTCCATGCATATATACATCTCCACTTATAATTTATCGACTTATAATCTATGATAATAAAATTATGAAGTGAACTTTATATACCATATAATACCATATGAAAGAATTTGCAAGCGTGTGTGATCTTGTGCCAGTAGGTCGTGGTGAGTAGACGAGGATACGCTTAACTTTTTCGAATCGTCGAGCCGCTGCGCTTTTTTCGAAAGCATGCGACTTTTGCTTCGTCTTTTAACCTTAACGCGCGACGAGCAGTTCCCAACGAGTTGATCGCCGGCGAAGATCTGCATCAATAGGTAGCTTCTGTAAATTTGGAAGGTTCGTTGTTTATCATCAAGTGAAATCGTATTAAGTACATATACGGGGTGGGGCATTTTAAACAGGTCACCTGAATAACTCGCTTGTTTTTGAAGATAGGAGAAAATGTATTAGACCAAAGTTACTTGGTATCGGGGGGCTCATAATCTGGTATTACCAATTTTTCTGTAGGTGTCGGCGTCAAGGAGATATGAAGATCAAGTCTGTTTTCTTACATGGAACAGTATATTTTTTTACTTACATTCTGATAGAGTGTTTCAAATCGAATACAATGACCTATTATTAAAGTCATTCAAGGTCACTCAAGGTCAACTTCAATAGAAAATAAATTGTCTCAGAGTACTTTTCGAATATTTGTGTATCACGTGTGTGTATTACGTGACACGGGTCACAAGAGATAGACAAACATTCAATCACATTGTACGCTTATCTGTATCCTCAAACATTATTGGTAATTTAAGTACCAACTAGAGTAAGTAAGTAACTTTATTTTTTTTTTTTTACCAAGTAAGTTGGTAAGTCCTATCTTCAAAAACAAACGAGTTATTCAGGTGACCTGTTTAAAATGTAACCACCCTGTATAGACAAATTTTCCGACCGTTTTCAAAATGTTATTGCAAATAAAGAATACTACATATGTCATGAGTGCAATTGTCTTCATTTTCAAGGTATTAAAAATTTATCGATACCTCTATGTAAACTACGAATTTGTTATGCATTTATGCACAGAAAGTACATACAAAGCTGTAACACACTTTAATAATATACCTGTATTATTCTATATTAATATATCACATGTACATTTCTTTAAATAATTAAAACATTAACGGTTGCTTTTTCTAACGACTTTCCTATTTCGTGGGTCTATCATAACTCATTTGGACATATATACGTATTTATCTTTCATTTTTGAACAATTTGTGTAGTATATTATAATATGACAAGGCATATCTTTTCAATATGGGTTTATTTCAATTCAATAAAAAAAATATAATATAAAGTAGTCTTAAATAAGAATAGAAAACATTTTACTTTTTGTACTATCAAAACTATGAATTGATAACGACGAGCACATTTTCATTCTTAGCGATACAAGGCAAATAAACCCCGAGCAACAAATCTTTTTTTTGGCACTATAGGATAAATAAACCCCGTACAACAAGTCTTTTTTGGCACTACAGGATAAATAAACTCTGTAGGATATTTCACTATATTATTCTTTAAACTGTAAAGGTGGACATCTCATGCCCGCGCTATTTCGACCGAGTTGAGTTTCTTACTCAAGAGTAAGGTGGTAGGTAGAACATCCTTTCTTCCACTCCTCAAAGAAATTATTTGGCAAAAGTTTCGTGGTAACTTTGGTTTAGAGCGTTTGAAAATGTTCCACGAATTTTTTGGATTTTCTGAACAAGTATTATCTACTGAAAAGTGTTTTGGATATGAGCGATTTACGTTTACAGTTTACAACTACTGTAAAAACGTTTAAAATGTAAGTGTTATATTACTTTACGCTATAAAGACTCAATT
>JACXIV010000151.1:12035-27525 GCA_014737475.1 Bombus confusus
CCCCAACCTTTTTTTTTTTTTTTTTTTTTCGTGGAGAAATCCTCATGGACACTCCGCCACTGCTGCAAGCAGCAGCAGCAGCGGAGTAGTGTCGGACTCTTACCGACTAAAACTCCACGTGGTCCGCCTGACGTTGTTGCGGGGACGCCCGGGTACTCGTGCGAAAGCCACCGAACGCCCTGCCGTCTATCTCCCTGTCGCTGTTGAAGGGAGGCCTCCTGATCTTCGCTGGGCCGTCAGGGGGGGACCAAGCCCCCTGACGCCTCTTCCTGGCGTGACGCTACTAGGGCGGTGGCGGCGGCTGCTGCGCCGCACCGCCGCGGCGTCTGGTGTTCCTCCGCTGCAGCGTCCTTGAGGGGTCGCGCGATCTTTCCCGGTTCCTTTCCGCCCGCTCCTTCGCCAGCATCACTTGCTCGCAGTAGGTGCGGACGGCGGTAAACTCCTGGCGCCCTCTGAGCATGGCCTCGACCACCGCTTCCGGGGCTAAGCGCTCGCCGATGTCGAGCTGTAGGACGCGTCGCTGTTCCGCCCACGCCGGGCAGAACTCCAACATGTGTTGCGCCGTGTCCTCCTCTTCCTCGCAGTGATGACATGTGGACGTCATCTCCCGCCGGATTCTCTGCAGGTATTCACCGAATACTCCATGGCCGGTGAGCACCTGCGTCAATCTATACGTTAGTGGTAGTCCACCTCGATCCCTCCAGGCTTCCCAGTTGGGAAGCACGGCGCGAACAGCTCGATGCGGCCGCACGGCGTCCTCCTCGACCAGTTGGGAGCGCCATCGCTCCCAGACCATTCTTCTCGCCTCTTCTCGGACGGTCAGTGCCGCCTGGCTGGCTAACGATAGCGTTGTCGTCGTCGTCCTTGTGGGCCCTCCCGGACCCGAGCCGCTCAGGTGTTCGTACATCCGCTTGAGCGCGAGAGCCTGTAGCTCGAACGGGGGCGACGCCGCAAGCACGGTCGCCGACGCATAAGATGTCGTGCGATAGCCCCGGATAATACGGATGGCTGTCGTCCTTTGCAGCCTCCGCAGCAATATCCGGCTGCGGTGGCCTAACCCCAACCTAACCCCAAGCTAACGCCTCCGCCTACAGAAAAATTGGTAATACCAGATTATGAGCCCCCCCCCCCCCCCCGATACCAAGTAACTTTGGTCTAATGCATTTTCTCCTATCTTCAAAAATAAGCGAGTTATTCAGGTGACCTGTTTAAAATGCCCTAGCCTGTATAAGCATTACAATAATTCGTACTAAAATAATTCCTCTTGTATGTCTATGAATTATAGCATTTCTAATTTAGTACCTTACAACACCAAAGATAAACTATTTGATTTGGAGCAGTATTTGTTTGTAATATACGATATTTTAGAAAAGTTTTAATACGTATTAGATATTAAACTTTGGACGTTGCGTGTGTGTCACGACGATTTGAGTTTATTTTACGTTCCGTACGTAAGGTGAGAGATTCGTAATTCAAATATGATGGTTGATGCAAAATTTATTACATAGAACTGACAGAGTAACGGTACAGAATATTATAACAGAATGTCGAGTACTGATTTGAGAGGGGTTTTATATTAAGAATTTGGTTCCTGTGGAGGGGTTATCGCCGGGTACCGGTCACATAGGGATGCTATCGCTGTATTCCGATACCCCTGTGACATGTGCGCATGCATTCCACCGAATTGACTCCTAAAAGCATCGATAGATAGACGAGTGGGAACGACGACGAAGTTTCAATATAAACATATTTACATCTAGAACGAGGATTGGCACGTTGGCCCGCGGCCGCTATTTGGTTAAAAATTTGGTTAAGAACCAATTCTCTTTGATTCCTACTTACGTTCTACTCAACAAAATCTTCCACCATGAGTGAATTAGCCCCTTTACCAGTTAAAAGAAAACACGTGAGGTGAGGGCTAACTCGCTTATGATAAGACAATTGGCTGACGGAAACAGAAGTTCACGTGGCTCGTGGCGGGGAAATTCCACTCTTTCCAGAATCTAGATCTAAAGCAGTAATTATAATAGATGTTCGATATGTCCTCCGTAAACAGAACTTGACTCTTTTCTTAAGATTTTGCCGTATTGTGTTTTCATGTGTCCCCAGTAGTAAAACTCGAGAGAATTTAAATCTGAGGATCGAACAGGCCAATGCACAGATCATCTTCGATCGATCCACTTGTTTCCAAAACAGTAGCCCAAGCGCTTTTGCACTGCGTTCGTAGAATGTGGTTGTGCACCATCCTGCGTGAGCCACCTCTTAATATGCGTGAATTTTCACGTGCCCAAAAATGTTTGTTACGTATATTTGTTATTTCACATCTATTAAATATTGCCTCATCAGTAAATAATACCCTCGCGAGGAAATTGGAATTGCGTCAAATTTTCCAACTCGTCCATTTGCAAAAACTTTTTCTTTTGGAATTTTCTTACATACATTTCACGAGTTTTAATGTCCCGGTATCATGGGTCTATTTTGAAAAATATCTTTGCGCTGGGTATAATCCTATTAGGATATTTTTCGCCACATAGAAGTCGCGTTTTTGTGCTGTTGTTGTGTTTGGTGTAATAAAAGTCTTAAAGTTCTGAAAATGTATACATTTTGTAATAAATATGGCGATATAAATAATAAACGATGTATGGTACTGTATACAACACTCGCGAAAAAGCATCTAACCATTTACCTTAAAATGGCCAAAACATAGAAATACAGTGATGGGAGGGAGTTCATTCCGAAAGAAAAATTTACAATACTCTGCCAATGTTTTCACCTTCTTTGTATAACTCGCAATTATCCAGGAACAGTCATAATATTTGGGAAGTTCCTTTGAAAGCAAGGGTATGATATCGAGGAAGCGAATAGGCAAGCAACCAGATTTGTTTAAAAAAAGCGCAAACCTATTTTGTATAATCTTCAAAATTTAGTTAGAGATTTATTCACATTTCATATTTCAATTTCATATGGATGTTTTCATTTGCTTTGCTCTTAGACACAATTTTCTCATTACAAAACAAGCATGTTTACTCCATGATTACTTTTTAATATCTTCTCGAATAATGAGTACTGACAAAAACGACAAGATATGGGTCGGCTTGTTTCTGCGCAGTACACATTTTATTCATATATAATATAATTCATATATAATATACACAGTTTATGTTTTGAAATTTATTTTAGACTGAAAATGAAATAGGAAGGAAGCAGAGAACGTAGAAAATCTTCCTTTCACCATTAACTCCTAAACGCACAATTACTTCTTCAGTTTATTAATGAAGAAGATCAAACTTTTCATAATACAAGCAAAATACATATTTTTCTTATGATATTTTGATATTTTAATGTATAAGATGCAGTAACTCTTGAATCCATAAAGATCAATAAAATAATCAGCTAATCTAAAAACAATCTACACCGACATATGTTACGGACATGTATATTAAGTGATTAATTTTTTTATAGCATAGGAATGTAAGTATAGGATAAAGAAATGAAAATAACACTAAAAAATTTAACAGTTTATTTTTAATATAAATAATATTTTGCGCCATAATATTTTGTATATATTAACAATGATGTTACATGTTAGTATATGGTTAACACATAGGTATATTAATGTTGCTTTACTCGCCCCAGTTGCATGAAATAGTAAACAACGAGAAAATAGTTCTAATGTATCTAACTTCTAATTATAAAATAATGTAACAAAATAAGCCACATAGAAAACTACAAATTAAAACTCTTGTGCAGCAACTCACATATGATAAAATACACAAAGTTGAAAGTGCTACTAAAAGATAATATGTGGTAAGAAACTAATATTGTAACATCAAAGAAATATCGGGAAAGAGAGAGATTAAGATTGTTATATATCTTCATGGTGAAATTGCAGAAAAGCTACCTTACCTCCGATTTCGATGATTTTTGTATATGTTATAAAACTTAACCTCGTGACTAACTGTGTTCTATACATATAACCGGCGGTCGGCCTTAATTTCTAAGATATTAGCAAAAAGCTATCGGTACTACTACAATGAGCTTTGCCTATATTTGTGCATCTATGGCAGCGTATGCGTCAGTATTCGTATGTCTAGGAAAAAGTTGTTCAAAATATTGAGCTTTACAACAAATTAAAAAATTATCGGAATCGAAGAGGAAGTAGTTTACTACAAGTATAAAAATATAACACAATTTATTCATTTTTATCTTTATTAATTGAAAAAAAGTAAAAAACATAAAATATACTGTTATGAAAATTACAGACGCCTCTTATATGTACATAAAGTCATAGAAATAGTAGGCTTAATAGTACATGCAATATTTTGTAAGTCCTATGTAAATCAATAATACATAGCTATCCTCTTAGCGTTGAAAAAATGAAAGATTTTCTATTTCCTGATGCAATTTTATATCGTGATTTTGGCGAGTTAAATGTTTTAATCCTTTTGTTCCTTTTAACTTATATATACATTAATAATTAGCTGGCTGCTCACGACTTCGCCTGATCAGTATTTGCTTTTATGACAATTTATGTTTCTTAACCTTCTGGAAACATTCAACCACGTTTATTTATTCGTGTTTACCTATTTCTAATGAGAAGTTTGTTTGCCGAATCTCAAATTTCTAGCTTTAGTGGATACAGAGATATGGTTATCCTTTGAGAAAACAACTTGTTTATTTTTAATGAGAAGTTTATATGCCGAATTTCATAGCCTAACTTTAGCAATTTCTGGGATATATCCCATAGGTATCTTTTAGAAAAAAATGTTACTCCTTTCTTATCCTTTTAAGATCTGTATTTCCCAAAATTCCTCCCTATTCATCCCATGCTTATGTCACAAAAGAAGTATGCAAAAACTAAATAATAATTGCAGAAACTTGTTTCCTATTTTAGGATTTTCGCAAGAATATAGGCCGCGAAGGTTAAGATTTGCGGAAGATACATATACCCTGTTCTTAACACTAAATCTACCGGCACTTCTTGTGTACTTATTGACCGCCCACGGTAGGCAGGACAGACTACAAACTTTTCTTAGAAAAAAAAGCAAACTAGAAATAGATACCTAAGGATATATTGTATACATATTTTATGAAAAGTCATAGATTAGGAGGCGATCTGATAACGTTTAAATATGGTAAAATTTGTGTAGAAATTTGAATGCGGTCAATTTGACCGCAATGATAGGTTTAGTGTTAATGCGTTCAAATTCTATCGGAAAATTCTGATTGAGATCTGATGTTATATCATATTTTTACGAACTAGGCGAGGATAAAATCAAAAGACGAATATGACATTACGATAACATATTCACAAAAAGGACTTCTCTTATTAATTGTAAGCTATTTTCGTAAGTTTATTAATATAATCTGCAAATTCGTAATAATTCCCGTATCAGTCATGATCATTATTTATATTGGTCATTTATAGTACACGCTTTAGGTGTTAACATACTAATGATTTTGTGGCCTTTTATGCTTAAATGTACTGCTATATGTTAGATATCCTTATGGCGTTAAATGAGGCTCAAAAACGCGCATCTATATACTCAGATTATCATTTCGTGGATCACGAAAAGTACTACGAGATTTTGGCGGTACATATGATAATTGTTATGTGTATAACTGTATTCCTATACCGCGTATTTAATTCGAATTATGGAATACGTCGTGCAGCACGACTGATGGATCGCTTCGCGTTACAAGGTAAGAAAATTTATGACAAACAAGGATTGCAAATTCAGCTTCCTTCTCGCCATAAATATAAAGTTACTTGCTGATATTTACTACGAATCAAATGGTCTTCATTGATTTTATTTACTAATTATTTTGTTATACATACGTTGCGTCGTACGTATCATATGTGTCTTATAATATAAGCTGCTATACAAAATTTGTTGGAATGTTTCTAATCCTTAGCCCGATAGTACATAATTATATAATAAAAATTATAATTATCTTTCTTATAGATATTCTTATAGATCTTTCAATTCTTATAGATATCAATTCAGAAATGATGCGGAAGTATTGGAACCCAACTATAGGAACGTCAATAAATCAATCAGGGCACATCACATTCTTTAAAGTCAGTATCATGATTCTAAGATCTGTAAAAATACTTTTGTAATAAAGTGTTTTTAAAATTTTGAACTTCTATAAGTTTTTATCTAGATCTGTTTCGTTTAAAGTTTAAAGTACCACAGCCGAATTCAGTCCTCATTTTATCTAGCGAAAGACGATGAATGCAACGAAAAAAAGATGATATAGCTTTATAAGTTTCTTTGACAGACTGATTTGCACACTTTAACGTAAACATCTGAAACTAATTGAAGCCATAATTATAATATTAGGTACTAGCGTTATCTTAATTCTCTTCTGTTAACATTTAATAGTACTGAGTTTACGATCTTTCGCCGAGGTGGCATAACAATCTGTTACCAAACTGACTTTAAACACTTCAAACGTATGTTTGTATGAGTGGAGTTTTTGTTTTCAGATCATCAAAGCAGCCGTTTCTTATTACACGGTAATGAAAACGATGTAATCTTTTTTTTTGTTATACGAAATTAGAGTGAAATAAAGCAAATTACATAATTTGTGCAAGATGTTAGTTAATTAAAATATTTGTTATATGAAAGTGGTTGTAGATTATGACGAAACATAATTTATTGCGCACTGTACCAATAAAATGTACATAATTGTGATTATCCGTTCATTTATTATCGAATTTGCTCATTACTCTACAAGTTTTTACCACGAAATACAATTACGGTTATTAACTTTATGAAAACAATTAGACACTTACAAATTCAATGTTTTCGTTGGTATGTTGCAACTTATATTACACTATTTTGCTCTTCACATCATCTTTAAAACTCTGTGTCGTCGATGTACAATTCTGTATCTAAATATGTCTCGTTTCCAACATTTATGTTACGTCCCGTTACCTTTCACGGGACGTCCGTCCCTCGGTCGGGGCGGCCACTCACGGTACAACCGTAACAAGTCGTACCGCAATAAAAAGCAGACACGATAATAAACTATGGGAAGAATAAAAAATGGGAAGGGTGGATTCTTTCATTTTTTTCCGGGATTTCCACTAGCAAATGCCCGCAAATGAGCGACCAGCGACCATCCCCGGTTCAGTATAAATATCTCCGTCACCTAACCGGAGTTTTTAGTGTGTTTTCAATATTCAGCGTGTGTTTTAATATCTTACCAGACATAGTTATCCACCTCTTATACCATGTCTGCACTCAACCGTTATCGCGTAACTCACTACTTGCAAGTCACTCGATCAACTACGATCAACATCGTAGTCTTGCTAGTAACTATTCGAGTTGCCAAGTCACTCAATCGCTGAACCCATTTCTTGGTTCAAATCTTACTCGCGACTTATACTCCTTGCGACACCGTACCTCACTACTTGCGAGTCACACTCACTACGATTAACATCGTAGTTTTGCTAATCACTACTCGAGTCAAACACTTCTAAACCGTATTGTAACCAACATTACACTGTAACATCGTAACTTACCACGCAAGGCTCTACAAACATTTATATTCTCTGCGAGAAAAGTTGTTGGAAATACATAGTTTATTTGACCTGTTAATACAGTGTTAGACTTATTCAATCACCTCTATTATCCTAACAGAAATAGGGGATCGATCTGTTCGTGGTGTCGATTATCAAATCGTAATGGGAATTTAAGACTCCTGTTGGTGCGCTTCTCAACGATCGCGCCTCTCCGCGAATCGGTCGAACAATTTGTGACATACATAATATATGTAAGTAGTACGTACGCATCACGAGGATAGCTGTTTCCTCCTTCAAATGTAATAATTAAATATTCATAATGTATATGGAACATATACGTTGCATTTGTGACGTATGATTAACAGTAAGTTAAGGGTGGAAGCACTTTATCGTAGATACATTTTTCATGTACGTTAAAAGGTTCCATTTATAGTAGGACAGTAATGATTTACAGAAATATCGAGTGTCCAGTTAGTTGAGACTGAACTTTCATCATGAATAGAGCTACACTAGAGACACGATTCTTAAAGATAACGAAAATATTCGCGAAACTGAACGGGGTTTGGCCAGATCAAAATAAAGTAAAATTCATTTTATGGGCTATGGTGCATATTACTATGGGATCGTCTATCATTGTACAGGTACAAGCCCATCAATTTATATCACAATTCGCTAACATTCACAACACAACATTATAACGAAACATTCAACGATACTGACGTAAATTACCTCTCATTGTTCCCCTGTTTTAATCAATATAAAATGCAAATAAAATTCATAGGTAGTCTTAACCATTTACATTTCAAAACATAACTTTCGATTTTAAGAGAGCTTCACGACAAAAAGAGTCCTGAACGATCGTGTAAAAGATTCTCAGAGCCGTTAAATAATTTTAGAAAGACATGATTAACCCTTAAATGCGATCATTACCGAAACTTCACACCTTGCGAATTTTATTTTGATACTAACATTTCATTTGAAAAAGGATGTTGTTACTTTTAATAAAATGATGAATAATAATAAAAACTTATAAAATACTTAATTGCATTTGTTTGAAATTTAAATGCTCGGTTTCTAAACTAAAAAAATTTAAATGTTATTACCGCGATTTTCTTAATAATAGTCTTTATTAATAATAGATACAAGTATTATTTACAAATAATTAAGGATAGACCATTGATTTTAATTTAAGGTAGCGAGAGTCATACATATAGGCAGTTTGGATGTCGTGATAGAGCAGTCGTCCTTAATAGGCGCGGGATTTCTCATGATCATAAAACATGGTAACTATATTCTGAACGCAAAAAAGGTAAGAAAATATTTGCCAATCATGACAAGATTCTTTTAGTTTGCACACCAACCTTACAAATATTATAGCTCAAATCCCTTTTGAATGACATGTCCGAGGATTGGGCAATCGATCGTTTGAAAGAAGAATTTGCCATTATGACAACATACGCTAATAGAGGAAGCATTCTTGCGATGTTCTACTTTGGTAAGTCGATATACGTACTTGGAAAAGTCAATCACAATTCTAGTCGATGGTCTCGTTAGAATACAACATGAATTGATTTGGCTAACTGTTACATATATAAACAACCAAATCTCCGCGGTTGCATAATAAATATATAAGCAAAATTGAAACGTTAATATTGGAAAATGTTACAATTTTCAACGTAAAAACGAATATAGAAATAGATATCGTTTGTCCACACTAAAGTTCATTATTTTACATTTTATAATTTAATTAATATACTGCGAATGTTTATGCATTTATGGAAAATTTGAAGGTGCTAAAATGCACGAAACGAACATCATATGAAAAAATAAAAACTGTTCAAAGTATAGCATTTGTTCTATAATTTCGAGAATGAAACAAACCTTTGTTTAGGTTCCGTCTTTTTACACGTTTTTTTTTGCTACAATAGCTACGTATATGCATAAACACCCGTAGTGAATTAAGGTAGCAACCATTTGCTTTCAGTAAACGCGTGCATATGCGCATTCCTTTTCTTACAATTACCATGGACGGCGCGTCTGGTACACATGATAAAACCACATAATACATCATCACCAATGTTATATACTATACCAGCCTACTATTTTGTCGAAGATGACCGCAAATATTTCTATTATATTCAAATGTATCTGGGCCTCTCTATATATGTGGTGCTCATCGTGTTCATTGGTTGCGACACCTGTTACATGGTCCTTGTGCAGCATGCTTGCGGATTGTTGACTGTGACTGGGTAAGCAAATCAAATGTTTCTTCCATATTCTAAATTTTATTGAATAAATTGCAATGTTTTTAGATACCGCTACAAAAATGCAATCAATGACCTTTCTTTCAATACAAAGGATTCCGAAAAGAAGGCGAAGGAGACATATGAAAGAGTACGTTTCTCCATAAAGGGGCATCAACGGGCAATAATGTCAGTACATATTAACCAACGAATATAAATGTTATAACCTAAATTGAAAATATTATGGTATAAGAATTCATATTTTGGTTTCAATTATTTTCGTTGTGAATAATTATGATAAATGATTTAATTATTTTTGCTTACTGGTAACCATTATAGACTACAGAGATAGTTTTTGGTTATTTTCAATACTCATTTATTTTCAACCGTCGTCAACATTGAAATAGATAGATATAATATTTTATAATTTCAGTTTTTAATAAATCTCATGAATAGTGATTAGTGATTATTGTTTAAACAAAAATTAACCTTTTCAGAATTTTTTAAATATTGGCTATTTTTGGGTTCGTGCTATTAGGTTTTCATTTCTAATCATGTATTTTCCCGCTCGTTTCTTGGAGATTTCTGTTGTAGACGAGAAACATTTTTCTTGATTTTACTTGTAAAACAGGTTTCTGGAAAAAATCGAGAGCACACACGTTACATACCTTTTCATGTGTATGGGCATAATAGTCTTATGCGTTAGTATTACGATGGCACAGGTAAGCTTCTTTTAGTCGACTTTATATCTTTGAACATGATTCATCAATAGATTATCGATTGTTTAAAATCAGATCGCTACGATGGAAATATGTGTGGATTTTTACAAATTTATCAGCTTTCTGATTATTCAGTTCTTGCATCTGTTCTGTCTAACGATGCAGGGGCAGTTCGTCATAAATTCGTCTGATGAGATCTACGATGCAATGTGAGTATAATATGTACATATTATGAAAACTTTATTTCCTTCCAGTATTTGTAGTCTTATCAACTACTTGTATGGATTATTAACCATGCAAAAGAATAACAAATTATGCATGTACTATATATATTATTATTTAGTAGACTACATATATAATTTAAAGCACTTCAATTAATTTTGCCAGTTCTTTTATTTATTTATGATCTTTTAAATTGTCCTTTATAATAACTTTTAGAATTAAGATAAAAATAAAATAATCATATTTGCTATTGGCGTATGAAAACAGAAAATTTCTAATTTATTTTCGCTTCTTTCGAATGATTGTTTGTACGACAGAGGTCTTTATATTTAGTATAATGTCGATTTATATTAATATGATGTTAATTTATACATTATAATGAAATTCGTAGATACGAGGCATCATGGTACAACACGAATCCAAAAACGCAAGCGTTATATTTATTAGCGTTGCGGCGAAGTTTAACTCCACGCTATTTAACTGCTGGCGGTTTAATACGATTGAACATGCAAAGCTTTTCAGAAGTAATGTATTAATAGTGTTATCTTTAATAATTACGCCACATTCACTGGAACAATATTGGTATATTTCAGGTGATAAAACTGTGCGTTTCATATTATACAGTGTTGAGGTCAACATGAACAACGGATCGATATTCAGTGAATTGTGATGATTGCTTTACATTAAATTAATCACAGTAGATACGTTATTGGGAATGATCGTTTTATCAATATCATTACGATTGATGATGTAAAATAACTTGATAAAACTATACTAATATTATCTCAATACATAATACAGATACGACTATTATCGAAATCAACAATTAGTAAATAACAGTTTCGTTTCTGCTTACAGAAGCAAATAAAAATATTTAAACACTTGTAGAAGTTTTTTACTAATATATTATGTGTATTATACGCAACATTTTGAAATCTCATTCACGCTGTTATGAATGTTAATAATCAAGATTATATCCCTAAAGTCTGAAACCAATGTAAAAATATGTATAAGAGTTAAAAAAAGGATTTGGTAAAAGTGTGTATATATTTCCGAAAAATCACAAAAGTATTTAAATAGTCAGTTATCCATTATACGAATCCCAGTATCTAGTGGAGCTATGCATGACATTTATTATATGTTTAGAATAACAATTCAGGATATAGAATAATGTCATGGTAAATATTTGTTTGCAGCAAACTCTTTATAACTTTTGTATATGTTTTTAAAGTAGTTTCAAATGTTACCAATATGCCTCATTATAGTGTTAATGAAATTCTAAAGTTTTTCGCATAACACGTACGATATATGCAGAAGTGTCTTTGTCGTATACCTATAGATTTAAAATGTAATAGGTATTACATATGACTTCATTTATCTGAACAATTCAATTTGATTTGGCATCTTTTATAAGTGTAAGTAATACAGTAGTACTAGCAACACTAAGAAAAATATTAGTATTAATTATGGTAAGAAGTTGATTTGGTTATTCACCCACACATCATTGGACGCTTATTGATATCATTGCAAAATATTAATTTGAAATCTGGATCGTGAAAGTAGATCAGCTCAAACGTACACAAAGCCCGCGACGCTTTCTTACAGAGAGAACACAGACGGAAAACAAAATATCTTTTCACTATTCATTGCTCAGTGAAGAAAATGACAAGATCAAAATCCGCATAGTTCTCTTCGATATCTAACTTCATCCCTATACTTCATCTTTTCACGTTCCGTTACCATTTTCAACTGTCTACGCACCCAACTGTTCTTTTCCAAGCTTTTTATTATCAAATTGATTCAGTGTACCCGAAGTACCTATACTTTGAGTTAATCGTTATTAACAATTACGCAAAGGATATTTGACGACTCGCAATTGATTTTTTAGACAAAATACATTTTTTCTATGCAAAGCGATAAGAATAGACATTTATCAGTAGCTAATGCTTCCATCGATTACTTACTTGTATGTCATTGTCAAAGATACACTTTAAAGGCATAGACTTAATACAGAGGAATAAATGATTAAACCGTCATTATGTTTTACAAGGATCGCGGTGGCAGTAGGTGCGCAGTACGTATGTATTTACAAGTATCGTTCGGGTAGATTTTGCATGGTCGAAAGGAAGTAGAAGTGTATCGGCCAATTCCAATCACTCAACAAATTTCGCTACTATTCTTCACATTTCAGTCATATATACAGCTGTGCAATCCTTGCGTTATTTTCAATCTTATTACGGACAAAACGACAGTGGAAGGAAAGTACATAAAAGTAATCAAAACATACATCACGGATGCCGGAATTTGGCTTGATCAGAGTAAATATTCGAAACTGATCATGTGAACGATTATATACATTATTATTGTGTTATCGCTAACAAGCGATATATGACGACGTAGGTACGTAAATATTAATTTGTAATCAACTGTACTCTATAGAAACGTCGATTTATCATACATATTTATGTATTTACTATATTAATAAACAACTGTATTCAGTAATCATTCAGTAATCATACGCAAGTATTGTGATGTTCGTCGAATTTCTCACAAAATTCCACATTCTTTAAATGTATTCTGTACCTACTAATGTTTTTCTTTTGTTAAATTAATCGGTGGTTGATTGTAGATGGCAAACGGCGTGCGTTTCTCTAATTTAAATTAAATTATAATTTAGTTTAGTTTAAATACCGTAATAGAGCAGGTGTGCTTCTTTAATTAATGCGGTAGCTGGGGCATTGATAAAACAAGAGAATTATATTATCAATGGTGCGACGGTAAAGGAATCTTTTGTTTCACTTCCCATTTTCTGTTACTATTCTATTATATTACGATTTGCGTAAAAACCACACGGGAAAATATGATAAGTTGATTTTTGTTAAATTTCTGACTTTTACGTTACTGAGAAACTACAGAGAAGTATTTTGGTAAGAAATATTTGAAGAAGTTTAACCTGATACATTCGAAGTTATAAACCTTCTAAAAATGATGGGGATAAATCCAAAATTTTCTGTAAAAAACGATTAACACAATTTGGATATGATTAATATTATTCTGTATATCCTTAATGTGTAGGAAAGATATTGTTATACCAGAAAAGAGAAGAGATACGACTTATTGTGCTTTTCATATCTTGATGTATAGCTTTTGGTTGCATGAGACTAATCAAATTGCAATATAAGATGCTACTTACCGCTATTTGGAAGGATTGGTCAAACGATAGGCTGAATTATGAAATTGACATTATGACCGAGTACGCCAAAAGAGAAGCACTCTTTTCTCAGTTATATTGCAGTATAGTATAAACCATATCGATAATTGGTTCTTTCATTCTATAATTGATTTTATACATCATTACAATCAGTTTACAGGAGTTTGCCTTTTTTTTGTAATATATGTTTTGTACAACTATCTTTAACGCCACTTATTGTGGACATAATTTCACCAATGAACGAGACACGAGATGTTCGACCGCTTCGCGGGGAGACGCGTTGGCGATGAGTCACGCCGAGAGGCGTAAATTCCCGTTACGATCTGATGACCGACGCCACGAAGTGAGCCGATCCCCTATTTCGGTTAGGATAATAGAGGTAGTTCAATAAATATACCACTGTGTTAACAAATTAGATATACTATATATTTCCAACAACTCTTCTCACGTCAGGTAAATGTTCATAGAAAATCGCGTGGTATGTTACGATGTCGAGATAAGTATAACATCGCTTACAACGAGATTTATACGTATGACTCGAGTTGGTGATTTGCACTAATAATGTGTAGCTAGGCAACCGTGTGCCGTGTAACTGAGAAGTAAGACTAAGATTGAAGAAGTAGGAATCGAGACTTATTTTTTTAATTTATTTATTTTATAATTACAATCAATTCTGTTCAGAATTTTCAGTAATTAGGCTGGTGTTTACAAAGTGTTTAATGGATGTTTGATTCAATTGAATCTGGTGCTTAAATCTAGGGGTAGTGTTTTTTTAGCCTGCGAATCTGGTCCGTCGTGTCAAGTAATTGAGTGACTAGAGGGTTTTGGTGGTTGTTAACTCTTGTGCTGTGTCTATTACTGAATATGGATATTTCTTCTTTGACTGTGGGTATCTTGAGGTTGCGATGTGTATTGTTTCGTTGGTAACGTACCAAGGTGCGTCTAGTAGTGTACTTAGTGTTTTCGACTATAGCCGTTGGAGTATTTCTATGTTGGAATTGCTTGCTGTTCCCCATAGCTGGATTCCATAGGTCCAGACAGGTTTTAATATGGCCTTGTAAATCAATAGCTTACTTTAAGTGCTTAATTTGAAGCGTCGACCAATGAGCCAGTAGAATTTTTTTATTTTTTCTTTGATCTGCTTCGCTTTGTCGGCTATGTGTTGCTTCCATGTCATTCGTCTGTCTAGAGTCATACCTAGATATCTGACTGACTCTTTGTTTGGGATTGGAATGTTATTTATCGTCACTTGTGGACAGGTTTGTTTTCGCAGCGTGAATGTTATGTGACTTGATTTCTTTTCGTTAATTTTGAAGCGCCACTTTTTTTTGTGGAACCACTCTTCCATAGAGTCGAGGCCTAGCTGGAGAGTGGAGGAGGCAATAGCTGGGTCAGGGTGGGAAGCTAGTATAGCTGTGTCGTCTGCGAATGTAGCTGTGGTTACGTCTGTTAGTGTTGGTAAGTCTGCAGTGTAAATGGTGAACAGCAGGGGTCCGAGGACACTGCCTTGGGGTATGCCGGCTTCTATTGGAAATGTTGTGGTTATAGCGTCTTGGTATTT